>WOVY01005736.1:0-20458 GCA_013436015.1 Rhipicephalus annulatus
TCCCCCCTTCCGAAAAGAAAAAAAAACAAGTACCAAAAAGAGGAAAGGAAAGTACATAGCAGCACCGTGATGCTACTACATATGCACGTGAAAAAATTGAAAATTCGGATAAAGTGAAAGTAAAAATGAAGAGCGTTGCCAATATAGGAAACTCAATGAACGAGAAAGTAAGTTCACAAAATAAACAAACCAAAGAACGCTGTACGGTAAAGGAAAGTTACGAACAACGCGCAATAAATGGTTTCATGCGCACACATGAAAGACGTCCGGCCTCAGCCGTGTCCTGCTCCGTGCATGGGGTGTTGAGTCCGGAACCACTTCGTAGTTTCACGTCACTGACGCGGCGTAACACTTTATATGGGCCAAAGTACCGGCTCAGCAAACTTTTCACTAAGGCCACGGCGGCGGACGGGCGTCCACACCCAAACTTGATCTCGGGGCCTGTAAAACACTTCTCTGTGGCGGGTATTATAGCGTCGTGCGTCTGCCTGTTGTTGCTGGCCGATGTGAAGTCGCGCGAGTTGCCGGGCTTCCTCAGCACGCTCTGCCGAATTCTTTGGCGTCTGTTGCAAAACTCGTCTTCGTCCTGACACGGTAGCATTGAGTCTAGCATGGTCTGCACTTCGCGGCCGTAGAGAAGCCGAAATGGCGTGAATCGCGTGGTCTCTTGCACGGCGGTATATACGCGAAGGTCACGTAAGGTAAGATCCGGTCCCATGTTTTGTGTTGTACGTCGATGTACATTGAGATCATGTCTGCGAGGGTCTTATTCAGTCGTTCGGTAAGTCCGTTGGTTTGCGGGTGGTACGCAGTTGTCCTTCGGTGTCTGGTGTTGCTCAGTTTGAAAACTTCGTCGTAAGCTGCGCCGTGAATGCCATCCCTCTGTCCGTTATTATACTGGAAGGAGCACCGTGTCGTAACACGATGTGGCACATGAAAAATTGTGCTACCTCAGAAGCCGTGGCTCGTGGGATCGCCTGGGTTTCAGCGTAACGTGTCAAATAGTCGGTCGCGACGATCACCCATTTGTTGCTGTCCACAGACATAGGAAATGGCCGAGAATGTCCATGCTGACTTGGTCGAACGGCGTGCAGGGTGCTTCAATGGGCTGAAGCAAACCAGCTGGCTTAACAGATGGTTGCTTTCGGCGCTGACATTCCCGACAGCTCTTGACGTACTTCTTGACACTTGCCGAAAGTCCTGGCCAATAGTACCTCTCGCTCAACTCTGGCAAGTGTCCGTGAGTGGTCCAGGTGACCGGATGTGGGCTCGTCACTGGCAAGCGAAGAGATCGTCGTCTCGCATGTCTCGAGGGGAACCACCAGGAGGTAAGCACGGTTGTTCGAACGAGCGTTCTTCTTGTACAGCACCACCGCCTCGCAGGCAGAACGACGTCAGCGAGCGGGATAAATGACGTGGTATGATTGCGGCCCTGGCCCTCTAAATGATCAATGATTGGACGAATCTCTGCATCATCTCGCTGTCGTTTGCTCAAGTCTGATGCACTAACGGCGCCCAGAAAGCCTTCGTCTTCCTCTGCTTCCTGACTGACGACATGAAGGGGTGCGCGTGACAGTGTGTCAGCGTCTTCATGCTTACGGCCGGACTTATGGACGATGGTGACATCAAATTCCTGCAGCCGCAAGCTCTACCGTGCTAGCCGACCTGAAGGGTCGCGCAGGCTTGCCAACCAACAGAGCGCGTGATGGTCCGTCACTATCTTGAAGGGACGACCATAAAGGTACGGGCGGAACTTGATCATTGCCCACACGACTGCGAGGCACTCTTTCTCCGTAGTGGAATAATTCGCCTCAGCACGGGATAGAGAGCGGCTGGCGTAGGCTATCACTCTTTCGATGTCCTCTTGACGCTGAACGAGCACTGCACCGAGCCCAATGTTACTAGCGTCGGTATGGACCTCCGTGTCAGCATCATCGTCGAAATGAGCGAGAACGGGCGCTGATTGTATGCGCTGTCGCAGCTCATCAAAAGCTGCTTGTTGCTCGTTTTCCCAGACAAACGACGTGTCGTCCCTTGTGAGACGAGTCAGAGGTTCTGTTATCTGTGAAAAGCCATGAATGAATCGGCGATAGTAGGCGCACAAACCAAGGAAGCGCCGGACGGCTTTCTTATCGACAGGAGCTGGGTAATTCGGCAACAGCGGCAAGCTTGTCCGGGTCGGGACGGATTCCTTCGGCGCTAACTACATGTCCAAGAAATTTTAGTTCTTTATAGCCGAAGTGGCACTTCTGTGGCTTTAGTGTGAGGTCCGCCGATCGGATAGCCTCCAGCACGCTGCGCAGGCGGTGAAGGTGCTGCTCGAACGTGGTAGAGAACACCACCACATCATCAAGGTAGACAAGACAAGTCTGCCACTTGAGCCCTGTGAGGACAGTGTCCATCATTCGTTGGAAAGTTTGCCGGTGCTGAACACAAGCCAAAGGGAGCACTCGAAATTGGTATAGGCCGTCTGGAGTCACAAAGGCTGTTTTCTCACGGTCTCCGCTGATCTACCTCGATTTGCCAATACCCGCTTTTGAGATCGAGAGAAGTGAAATAATGGGCACGACGAAGTCTATCCAGCGAATCGTCGATACGTGGCAGCGGATACACATCCTTTTTCGTCACGTTGTTAAGCTTCCGGTAGTCGACGCAGAAGCGTAGCGACCCATCCTTCTTTTTGACAAGTACGACTGGAGATGACCATGGGCTGTTAGATGGTTCAATAACGCATCGTCAAGCATCTCGGTGACTTGCGTACGTATCGCTTCACGTTCTTTGGCTGAACACGCGGTAGGGGTTCTGGTGTATCGGACGTGCGTCCTCGTACGTGATGATCCTGTGTTGAGTGATGGACGTCTGGCGGATCTTTGAGCAAGTTGCGAAGCAAGACCTGAACTCGAACAAGAGCGCTCGTAGCGCAGTCTGGTTAACGGGTGGACAGATGAGGATTGATGTCAATATTACTCAGTGACGTGTCTGCGGTATCCACTATTTCGACGTGAGACAGTTGGTGACGCTTGCTACTTCGTGGGCAAACGCTATCGAAGTGCCACGGAAAAGATGTCGATGCTCGTTGCTGAAGTTGGTTACTAGCAATTCAGATCGGCCATCACGAAGGTGTATTACACTTATAGCTACATAAATTCCTTGCTGCAGGAGGTGTTCTAAATTTGTCTCAGCCACCACATCGCCATCGCCCAAACCCACAGCATGTTACGTCGACTAGAACACTTGTTCGTGGAGGAAGCGTCACACTCTGTTCAGAAATACGGAGTACGTCGACATGCCTTCCACCATCCTGCACGTTGATTGCTCGCTGGGCTGAGAACCTGACGCGGCGCTCTTGCAGATCAATGATAGCTCCATTTCTTGTAGAAAGTCAACCCCCAGAATGACGTCACGGGAACATTCGCGTAGAACAAGGCAGCTTGCTACGAATGTGTACCCTTGAATTTGTACTCTAGTTGTGCAGGCACCCAGTGGAGTTACGACGTGGCCACCAGCTGTCCGAATCTGCGAGTTTATGCCACGGCGTGATGACTTTCTTCAGCTGCGTTGTCAGTTTCCCGCTCAGTATGGAATAGTCTGCGCCGGTGTCCACTAACGCATTAACTGCACAACCATCAATTGTCACTGCTATGTCGAGGTGAAAGTCGGCCATCCTCTGCAGCCATTATGTGATGTCGGACCGGTTTCTGTACAGTTCTGCGTCAATGGGAGGTCTTCAGCGCTTCGACGTTCAGCGACCCCGCCCCCAGAGGTCGCTTGGTCTAGTTTTCCCGACGGGGGCTGGGAGACCGTGTGGTAGAATACCGCTGGGGCGTTGATGAAAATCGCCTCGGTGATGGCGAGCGCGACTGGCGCCCGGCAGATGGTGGTGCATGCTGCTGGAGAGGTAGTTTTCGATGTCGCGCGGTCTCTGGCCGTAACGGGGTAGCGGTGAGTACGCAGAGAAGCCGCGAAGCCCAAGACGGCGGATATGGGCACTGGCGGTACAAGTGATCAGCTTCTCCACAGTGAAAGCACAGAGGCCGGCGATCAGGTGTGCGCCAAACATCGGACTTTCGAGGAGACGTGCGCCGGTCCGTCGATGTACTGAATTGGTTGCACTGAACGATGGGCGACAGAAGCACCAGGGACAAAGGCCAACGGTGGGTGGCGTGTACGTGCCTTCGTAGTACGGTATGTGCTGCGCTGACTGTAGTGAAACAGCAGGAACAGGATGGACGAATAATGGCGGCGAAGCAGCAGGGCTTTTCAAAGCTTCCGCGTAGGTTGTCTCACGGCGGTATTCAGCAGGAGCTGGCACAGCTGTATCATGAGGCAAGGTGTCCCGGAGGGCCTGGTGCAGCTCATCCTTGATCACAGTTTGCCATAGAGTTTACTGTAGGATGAGGTGTTACCGCCAGCCTTTTGTTAACTCTTCACGTATTATACCACGGATGAGTTCACGTAGACAGTCGTTGTTGGTTCTAGTGGCGGTGAAATGTCGGCAGTAGACATGCCATGACTTGCCTGTTGTATTGGTTGGATCGCTGCTTGCAGCATTTTTTCTATTGTCACGGCCTCGGACAAGAACTCCGCGACCGTCTTCGGAGGGCTGCGCACGAGGCCGGCAAAAAAGCTGGTCCTTGACAACCAGCGCATCAAGTGACGCAACTTCTTGTCCTCCGTCATTCTTGAATCAGCCCGTCAGAAGAGGCGCGTCATGTCTTCGACGAACGTGGTCACAGTTTCGTTTGGCAGCTGGACGCGGGGACAGAATAGCTCGTTCAGCTCGTTCCTTGGCGATCAGCACTGGCATGGGTCTGCAGAAGTTCTACGAGAGAATTGGGCACGTCGTCAGCTTGTTCCTCTCGGTTTGATACCATGTAACGTGCCCCGTCTTCGAGATAGAAGTAGACACGACCCAGTTTTGCCGCCTCGTCCCACTGATTCAAGGTGGCTACGCGCTCAGAAATCCGCCAACCAGTCCTCACGTCCTCGTGCTCCGAGCCAGTGGAACGTCGCCGGTGCGCGTGGGCTTTTCAACGTGGTTAGCGGTTCGACGTCGTGCTTCCCGTGCTGGTTGCCGATGTTTGCACTGAAGCGCTGGTCCATGTTTGTCGACGTGGTGGGAGCAGTATCGTCGGCTTCCGGAAACAATCCCCTGATTCGGCGGCTGGTCCGATGCACGGGAGTATTCGCTGGCACTGGACTCGTATCGCGGCTTTCCTGGGGGGGTGTCTGCAGCCTCCGTGAGACTACCAGCACTTCCACCAGTTGTCACGATGAGTCACAAGTACTGGGGGAATTATTAAACCACCAGGTAGCTAGCACTAGGACGATGCGTCGGTCGTGGCTGGCTCTCAAGCAGAGAAGAAGCACGCAATCTTCTTTTTTCTCCAGATTGAGAGCCGCTCTTGCTGTAAAACCACTACATGCTGGTGGCAATACGACCCGTGTGGGCCGCCCTCAACCACTGGGACAACGAAGAAAAGCTCCGTCGTGTGTACTTCTACCTGGAAGACACCGTAAGGACCTGGCTAGAGAATCGGGAGTCCATGCTCCGACGTGGGATGTCTTCTGCGGCGCATTTCTGCAAACGTTCGCGAGCGTCGCTCGCAAAGAGAGGGCCGCTGCTCTACTAAGACCCGGGTTCAGCTACCAAATGAAAAGGTTGGAATTTTCACAGAGGAGATGACCCGCCTATTTCATCACGCTGACCCAGACATGCCTGAGAAGAAAGTTTGTTTCCTCACGCGAGGGGTCAAACAGGAGCTCTTCGCGGGACTAATGAGGAATCCACGGAACACCATCCAAGAATTTGTATCCGAGGCGACCACCATCGAAAAACCTTGGACATGCGCACCAGACACTATAATCGTCGCCTGACTCCAGAATGCGCTGCTGCTCAAGTCAGTGACTCCGAAGATCTGCGTGAAATGATCCGAGCGATCGTGCGGGAAGAGCTGCGCAAACTTTTGCCTTCGGCGCAGCCTCAAGTGGATTCGATCGCCGACATTGTGCGAGAAGAAGTTCGGCAATCGCTTCGAATTCCCCAAACACCGCTGCCCGAGCCAGAAACTATGAGCCACGCCGCTGCAGTGCGCCACAACGCTCCTCCCCGTCCACGCCAAAACGCCGCCCCGTCGCACTTTCCGTCGCCAGACCCCCGTGACAATATTCAGGAACTTTGCCCATAAAACTGAAGTTCACACTAGCCAAGTAACGCATAAGAAACAGTGAAGCTGGTCGATCTTAGGTCTTGGCTGATGCTAAGCCTTTCCTTCGTGTAAACAGAGTTAAGTCGAACTACAGCTGATCACTCGCACTTGCAAAAGCGTCCGAACTTCAGGGACAAGTACTCACATGCTAATCTGGCAGTGGCAGCCTCATTAGAAGCACGAACCTTCTGTCGCTCATACTTGGCTCTCAACATGCCGAGCAAACTCCGCATGGCAGCTCCGCAGACAGTCTCCCTGGATAGGTCTAGCTTGGCGGCAGCTGCTCGTATGTGCACGTGCAGCTAGGTGAGGTTAAACCCAGGTTGCGCACTACGACACATCTTTCCCTTTCGTGATCACAAGTAATAACGTATTAGTGATATTCACTGATCTTCTCGTTTACATTGTTGGTTTAATATGTGTGAAGCCACTATCTCAGTAGCAATTCCATAATTAGCATCTCTGTTTTTGATAACAGCTCCTTCTGTATGTATTTTGTGGCTGGTTCGTTATTAAAATTTCATAGTATACTTAAATATGAAAAGTGGGTAATTGCCAGCATCAGCCCTTGAAGCTTCGATCCTGCAAAGGCTTTGAAAACTTGAGCAGCATTCAGAAGGAAATCTTGAGTGGCAAGAGTGCTAAAATATTACAAAAAACTGTTCTCTTTTCAAGATAGCCTCTTTTAAGCTTTGGAGTGTATATCAATAGTGCTGAAGGTTTTTTTTTTATTGGATTGTCTACTGGCAAGCTTTCGGTTACCACTATTCACAATTAAGAACTCCAATGAATTTTCCTCCATCTTTTTACACGGCATGTTTTCTTTTGCGTGATCAGCCGCATCCAGTTGAGCACACGGTCTTCTATTTAATTCTGAATACATGTATTCATGAAATATGCTTAAAAATCCCACTATTGTGATTTGTAAGATCATAAGCTTGATTCTTGGTTTTTGCAATTAGTGTGTTGTGATGAAAGGTAATTGCAAAGGTGCCTGTGTAGTTGACTGTTGTAAGTGTGCATTGCAGATGCATACGCAACTAAAATTTAATAATCTGTTTGTGTCCCTTGAATTTTTTAGTTTTACAGCAAGTGCAAAAAAAAAAAAAGAATTCTGTTTATCTGGCACTGCTATTCAAGCAATGAGAAAGTTTTATATCTCTGACCCATCTTGCCTCAGTATGAAATAGCAAACTTGTATGAACACTCCTGAACGCAATGTTCAGGTGGGCTTTGGCACATCTGAACTGACTACGGCGGCTATTGTGACGAGCAATGATGACCCTGACGACAAGCAGTTGAACACAGTTGGTCGACCACTACCGGGTCTTGAGGTGAGCTTGTCTTTCTTGTACTCAAATGTTGGTGCTGCACCTTGTCTTTTGGAAATTTAAATAATAAATGTTGGCATGATGTAGTGCACCAGGCAACCGCCGTGGCACAGCAGAAATCATAGAAAACAATGATTGCTATTAAAGCCCCCCACAATGCTGATTGACAAGGAGTTCTGCCGCAGCCATTGTATGCCTTATTAGCACACAAGATTAAAAAAAAAAAAACGTCACAGTTCAGAACTGCATATCTACTGTGCAACCTTTTGTATGCTTCACGATGTAGTGGGCATAGCTGAGAAGTGACCCGTCCCGGTGGTCAAAACTTCTGGAGCCCTTCACTACGGCATCTCATAATTGTGTTGTGGTGTTGGGGTTTTGAACCCAAACAGTTATTATTTTATTACGGCTGAACAATGGGAATTCTGGTGCAGGTGGGCACTATGCCTGTGGTAGCACAAAAAAGCGAAACAGTTATTTGGCTCCATTGTAGGGGCCAATCATTTGGTATCTATAGTTAGCATTGTTGCACTTGCAGTAAAATGTAATGCTGTCATTCATATCTCTGGGGATCTTTTGTCCTCGCACTGACTCAAATTGTGTGTATGCGATTGATACTGTGATTGCATGGTCAGAACATGGACAGCGTGAATACCCCTTCAGAGCATGCACGGATCTGGGGAGATGTCTTTTTAATCTTGAAATCCCTTTCTCCCTCATCTTGACATTTTTTTCCATGCAGTACCAGTGAATTGCATGTGACAAATTCATAATATTCTTCTTGCCGCTGTTCTTTTGTTCTGAAGGCACAAGAAACGTTATTGATTTATAAAGAGTGTCATATAAAGTAATGGTTCTTCGCTACTGGAGTACACATAGCTAAACTAGCCCCGCCGGGGTGGTCTAGTGGCTAACGTACTCGGCTACTGAACCGCAGGTCGCAGGAACAATACCGGCTGTGGCGGCTGCATTTTCGATGGAGGCAGAAATGCTGTAGGCCCGTGTGCTCAAATTTAGGTGCACGTTAAAGAACACCAGGGTCAAAATTTCCAAAGCCCTTGATTACGGCGTCTCTCATAATCATATAGTGGCCTTGGAATGGTCCCCACATTTCTATCAATCATAGCTAAACTGACCATGTTCATATTTGAATATTTCTGTTGCTTCTGTGGCCAGTTAAAACTGTCCTATGGTTTCTACAGCTCTGGAAATTATTTTTCTCAAGACCAACATAGAACTAAAGCATCATCCTGGAATCTCAATTCTTACTGTTGAAATAAATATGAAACAATTCCGAACTTTGTTAGTATTTAATATTATTTCTAATATTGTTATAAATGGAATCTGTCTATAATCATAAGCAACACCCACAACGTCAGACCCTTCTATGAAAATACTTTCAATAGAGGCTTCTAAACCTGTATCTATGCTCACTTGAGTGTCCATGCGATTGCTGTCGTAACAAAAAGTGACGTAAAAGGAGCAGAAGGTGTGTTCTGTAACGATGTGCTGTTCCTTCTTTTGCAGCTTCTCCTTCATGCTTCTGCTCCCTGCTCGTGGTGCACTCGGTTAGCCCTTCTGCTTTGTCCTTTGCATATGTCAGCATGTTTCTCTCCATGGCGTTAATCTAGAGTGAATGTCCCATCATTGCTACACTCTTCATCTCCGCTGCATGCTACCTGTGTTTGCCTTAAACTTATTCTTAATGCATTCCTGCTAAGTGTACATTCTGTAACGCTTATGAATATAGGCTCATTGTGCACACATGCCTTTCTGCAAATAATGAGAATTTAACAAGAAGACTTTCCAAGTGGTTCACATTTAGGAGTCTTCTGCTGATGTTGATAAAATGTGAAAGAGGTACTTGCCTTATGAGAGTTTGTTTCAAGAAGGTTATGAAGTTTATTACCATCAGTAACACGTTCATTGCCGCTTGTGTGCACATGATGTTCTCTAAAGATAACTTTGGCCAAAGATGCATAATTTATAAATTGATGCCAGAAATTGTGAAGTAGCACTAGCACGGTCGTATGATGACACTGCATGAAGAATATCATTGCTATTGAACCCTCCTATAGCACGCTGTTTCCAGCGTGTGTTTCCAGTGTTAGGCTCCATCCTTGCACGGATAGAAAATTTTTTGTAAAAAAAAAAATGGCTCGCAGCTTTTCTGCATACCATAGCCATGACCGGTGACAGCGACCAGTAATCCTTTTGTTCATGTTTAGTCGTTTGTTATGCACATGTAGCTGCCACATGCACCACTTTGCTTTTCTCATCTTTGCTTATTATTGGCTTCTCTACTGTATAAAAAACAAGTTATGTAAAAATCAGTGGTCATTGCCTCAAATAGTCTGGTTAGCAACTGCAGTTGTCTAGTAAATGAGACAGATTGTCACGGTATATCGTATAAGATAGTAGTGAAACTGTGCATTTTCATGCAGGTGAAGATTGTTGACCCCAACACAGGCACAGTGCTGCCAACGGGCACGCCGGGGGAAGTCTGGGGTCGTGGTCCTAATGTCTTCCTTGGCTACTACAACGATGAAGAGAAGACCAAGGAGGCGATGACACCCGATGGATTTTACAAAACTGGGTAAAGACAATACATTGTGTTCTCTAGTAACACTCTTGTTCATTGGCTCATGATAACCCTGAAGGGATTTACATGCATTGGCACCTTTAACTGCGTGTTCCATCGGTCGTGTTTAGTGTCTAGCCACTGTTTTTTTTTTCATAATGCTCTACCAAGCCCTTATTCAGTCGATTTCTTTTGTGGGAGCATAATGTGATTATCATGTTGTAGAACACTTCAGACAACCTTCACTATCTCTCTAACAGCAAGCACTGTTAGTTTGGGAAGGCAGAGTTGCCACAGCAAACTCCTTCCTCCGAGATCCCTAAAGGGGCTCATTTTTCAACTGCACCTTTTTTTTATCAGCTTGTAGTGAAATATGTAAATTATGATCATTGGAAAAAATGAACTAAGCCTAATCGAATTACAATATTCTTATTACAAGCATGACTGATTTTTATGTCTCGCTCAATGCACAGTTTGTTCATCTCGAGGCAGTATAAAAGTAAAGACATGGTTAATGAAGTTACAACTTTCATTTCTTATACCAGTATGAGACAGTTTATCTTATTTCATGTTGAAGAAAAACTAACCTTGTCAAGTCCCCAGCGGCAGCAATGACAGCCCTCATTATGGACGGCAGTGAAGAGTACAGTGACGCGATGAGCAATATTGGCCCAGTTCAGGCAGTAACGATGATATTCACCCGCTGCTTGACAATGCGGCCTGCGCTTGCCACTGTAGTCGACGACGCGGTTGAACCGTTCAGCACTACACCTCTCAAGCGTCTGCGCATGCACAAGGTGCTGTCGGTGCGTGACTGCCACGCTCACTGCATCATGGTCGCATCGCGGTGCCACGCGCTGTGAGATTTCCTTTGAGTGTGAAACGGACTGTACATTCCAACCTTTGCTTGTCCCCACTTTTAGAACGTGGAGGACTCATAATGTTTTGTCTTTTTACTTGTTGAACCATGCAGTGATGTTGGTGTAATGGATAACGAAGGCTTCGTGACCATCGTCAGCCGCCTGAAAGATGTGGTGAATCGTGGCGGCGAGAAGGTGTACCCGACCGAAGTGGAGGAGCTGTTTAATACTCACCCATCCGTCCAGGAGTGCCACGTGAGTGGGTTTGTTGTTCTGTGCACCCTGCTAATGACTCACGGCTGCAATGTCATAGCGAATGTACGGGCTTGTTCATTCATGAACCCTGATCAGTGCTGCTGTGCTTGCTGGGAAGCCGGTTCACCTGGTGCGGCTGCACATCCTTGCGATGCTGCACATGTGCACAAGGGCCCACGTGAAGTCCTTCACATCATGTGCTACAGTGATGTAGTGTGTCGCGCTAGCTCTGCTGTAATACAACGGGAACGCCAGGCTCCTGCACCACTTCATCTCGACGCACAGTTGCTCCGCCGAGCGCAGCCGTGCTGAATCTTATTCACCCTAAGAGTGGACAAGCCTGCACATGCTGGTTCTCAGTGAATGCAATGAATCATCTAGTATATCTAGCAGAAAACGTGGGTCTGTCTCAACAACTTTGGCAACCAAGAAATTTGGAGTAATTTTGAAGACAGTGTAATCTGACACAGTGTCTCAACCCAATGCATACATAGTATGGGAAATCACATGTATGACACTTCCATGTTCGTGTGTGCATAGTTTTGCTTATCTGTGGTGCTGAAGTCTAGTCTAGTAGTTTACATTTGCAATGTAATTGTTGTCTCTCAGAGGTCAGTGCCAGGTCTCACAATGTGGCAGCGCACTATTATAAAAGGTATGTGCTGTGTGCTTCTAATACGATATGGTTCATTTTTATATTTGATTAGATCATTGGTGTGCCAGATCAACGGTTGGGCGAAGAGGTGTGTGCATGGATAGTGCTCAAGCCAAATGAAAAGGTCACAGATGGAGAACTCAAAGAGCACTGCAAGGGCAAGGTGTGTATTAAACAAAATCAGCACGTTGTGAAGGAATGTCAGTCAGCAATGATAGTGGCATGATATTCCAGACTTCTGCCCAAAATGGTGGTAATGCAGGCTAATTCATAATTACGCATAGTTTTTAGAACATAGAAAATGGGACACAAAAAGAAACCACACACGGGCACTGACTTCCAACGCTATATTTTTGTTTTCCAGCTGAGTCATTTCAAAATTCCTCGCTACTTCATCTACGACGCCAAAGTTCCCAAGACACCCATCGGAAAACCACAGAAGGCTCAGATGCGGCAATTGGCTGCTCAAAAACTCTGCCTTGTAAGATGATCCTAGCAGATGTCTGTGATATGTGCCCTACAATTTTTCTAATAAAGAATGCAGTGCAATTTTCTGACATATCGATCTGCATAGTGCAAACAGCATGCAATATATTGATTTAGGCTATGAAAGTACTTGCCAGTTCTACAGCACAAGCTGCTGTGGCCTCATTTGTCGGGTATTTGCTTCCCCCTGTTAGATTGTATTTGCCGTAGGTAGCGTAGTTGCCATGAGAGTCGACGCTGTGATCCCGTGATGGTGCTGCATTGCCTTGCGGCATAGGTCGCTCTGCGCGTGCATCGAGACATCCTATTGCGGCATAAAGCTTCTTGATCTGGAAAGAAGTAACGCACTTTCTTGCACGCATTTGCTTCCTGAATTCTCCTATGATTTCTCTCTTTCCCTGTCCGGCGCGCTGCGCACAGCTCGCTGAATCTTGGCTCGCTGCAGCCTAATTACAGCCTTGTCTGTGCCTGCCCCGTGTCGGCACAGGAATGATTGAGGGTCACCACAGCCTACCTGAGACAGGGCCTTCCCGCCTCCACATTGAAGCCCTTCCTCCACCCGTATTGTCCCTAGCTACCTGCACTTCGCAGCCTGGCGGAGTCCTTTGACCAGACGGGAATCGCAACCTACTGCTCTTGGCGCCTCCATCCCTGATGCTAGCCTACTGTACGTGTTGATGACCGGGCCACATCATGTCTAACATCTCCTCCTCCTCTGTCTACTATTGTCCCACTTCTCCTCCCCAAGGCACTGCCCCGTGCCCTTCATAGCGCTGCATAAATTAGGTGTCTTTAAATCACCATAACCACCATTGCATTCATTCTTCATGCTTGTGTACTCGGCCCCTTGAAGCATTATATAATATCTTTCCCCGAAGAAACAGTTGTGATGAAGGTGGGCTTTGATTGTGGATGCATTTTGTTAAAAACAAACTTAAAAAAAATCTGTCAGATTCCACGCACAGTTGGAATCGATGTAACGCGAAGCAGCCAGCAAAAGCGGCATACATCGACTTCTCTTTGAGGCAAGTGAAGCCACTCATTCCAAGGTATCTAGTACGTTCATGTTAATCACAATTTGGTCAGCGTGCATGTATATACAATCTGGTATCTCATATATACAATGCATTACCTATCAGTTGTGTTTGTCATGCAGGCCGAGTATCACGCTAGTGAAAGGGTCGCAAGCGCACCATGAACGTGGCATGTAAGCAGGGTTGCCATTGGTGGCTACTTTTCGTCAAATTGGCAAATTTGAGAGGCCCGCGGTGACCTAAAACTGCGAGTGACGACATGGTGAACTTTTGGCGATTTTCGGCTTAGGTGAATCTCGACTGAGTTAGGCGTTCTGCCTTCAAAACGAATGAACGACATGTGTTAAACTTGTCGCAGTTTTCGACCCTCCTGTAGAAGGTGCACTTCACATGCAATTCAGTACGTCCACCCTGTTCCTCATGTGTATCACCTCAACGTAGGTCCCAAAGACACTGTTTCGTGGGCCAGCAACCTTCTAGCAAAATTTAAGCGAGTGGATGGTTTCACGTGCCGCGAGGCGGTGGTGTACGTTATTTTTTTTTTTAGATCTTTTAAAGTGTTGCTTTTAAGGTGGCTAGATGACAGTTAGGCCACGTTTCCTAAGTACAGCCCCAACTCTTCTGAATAGCTTGTCGGTTTCTTGATTTCTGCAGTTCCCCCTTAATTAGTATGTATAGTTAAACTTTCTAATTAACATACTTTTCGGGCAGGCCAAGAAGTCGGCTTGTTTGGGCAGCCTTCGGGAACTGCACTCAGGTGAAAGTGTAGCTTAACCTTGACAACACAGGTAGCATGGTTCGGGCATTGTGACGGTTGAGCGCTACCTTCGAATTTATTCTACTATTTTGCAATTACGTTGTTTGGTTATCGGACGTACGATTTAACTGCAATAGAACTCTCTAAATCTGCAGGAAAGATACGCTCGCCGTTCCTCTCTTCTTGTAGCGACTGCTTTGTCAAGTTTTCAATACAACTGAAACCATCGCAAAATTTTGTGGTCAGGCACTAGCAATCAGGGACACTGATGGTGCGTGCGTGCATTCTCTTTCATAGTACTCCCATGTCAAGCAGGGGGTGTTATTCAAAGCCCAGCGCCCTCCCATGGTGAAGCGGTCGATGCGACTGGCATTGAAAATTGAGGGGGGGGGGGATAGGGAAAGGTGAAAGGCAGGAAGGTTAATGTCAGTATATTTTACAAGTTATGGAAGGTACTGTACGCCACAGGGCAACAAATAATTAGCAGTTTTTATTACTAGGTACGCTGCATATATAAAGTGGCAACTATTTTTGGCAAACTTTGAATAAGAACGGCGACTTTTGGCGACTTTTCATACGTAGTTTGGCAAATTTCAGTCCAAAGTCAATGGCAATTCTGTATGCAAGTCATGCGCCACGCATGACCCGCATTTCATATGCACGTCATTGTCTGTTATTATCTGTAATTTATGTTCATCATACAGGCGCACCATGCAATATTAATTTTGCTGTATGTGAAGCTATCCTAACGACCGCGAGCGTATATGACATGCATATATGTGTCATGATTTTCATGCTATGTACCTGTCATTTACGTTCGTCATACAAAAGTAACTCGTCATACGAATTTCGGTATACATCTATTTAATTAAACGATGGGGAGCGCCCCAAGATCATGTAAATCATGTGCATGACATGCATGACATGTGGGCTTTTTGCTTGTTATTGCGATAGCAATTATATGGACAATCGGCTGGATCTTGCCGTCGGCGTCACTCACTGTATATGTGTATGTATCTCTATATATGTAAATGCAAGAAAGAGAAAAAAAAATATAAAGAAAATTCCTACACGCGGAATCGCCACCTCTGGAACGTGAGCATTAACCACTGAGCCACGGAGCAGCAGATTCTTGAGTGTTCAAACGGCAAACTATTTATATCTACCATTTACCGCTGGTGACAGGCATTTCGAAGGGGGGGGAGGGGAATTGTGTTTTCAGCATTTTCAGCAAGATGGCGCAACGAGAGCGCGTCGCCACATCGTCATGACACGGCAGTGCACGCTCTCATCTCCCACGCGTATACTCTGCATCGCAGAGAAGAGGGTGTGGACGCAAAGCCCCTGGACACTCACTCGCGCGCCCTTATCCAACATCACCAAGACTATTGACAAGGCCCCTCCAGGGAGAGCGTGACGTCACGCTAGTTGCCCACCTGCACCCCGGCCGTCGTCGCCACTCGTTCTCGTTATATCTGCTGTGGGCACTTATTGAAAGCCGGTGTTTCTTTTTTTGTTCCTGCAGGGTCTGCATTTGTTTACGCCTGCCTTTACACTTTAGTGATCAAACTGTAATAGTCAGAAATGCATTTGTAGAAGTGGTTTTATTAGGACGAAAGGCTAAAACCATCCTACCTCATTTCTTATTCAAGGTTTTGATTTTTCTGTCAGCTGTCTTTTTTTTTGTGCGGTGCTTTGGATGGTGTCATTTCGAAGTCTACAAAAGTTGTTCAGAGCGACATTTGTTGCAACACGCACTACATGCCGCACGATAGTCTCAGAGGTATGGCCATTTTCACAAGTCTCTGGCTCAAAATCTCCTAGCGGTGATGTGGTAATGGAGCTTACAATGCCACGTTGGTTGTTCGACGCGAGGAACGCCTTTGCATTTTCTCCCTTGGTGAGCTTTTCGACAACAAGCGTTGTCACTAGCACCATGTGCACAGTACATGGCTGCGGAAACTTTAAGCTTCCTCTTGACAAGTTGTCAATCATTGTGTTACTTTCCACATCTATGTTCCTGCTCTCCAGGACGAGTGCGCTGCTGCAAAATTCGTATGACAGCTTCTTCAGAGCTGAATGAGCACAATATCCAGCGATATAAGCAACGACCTCCATGTCATGTTTTGGGTTAGAAATTTCATCATTTGAGATGTGAACAGAGAAGTTATGTTGCGATACTTCTGTGTCACTTTCGCTGCTGATGTCTGGCTGCGGAAGCATCAGCAGCTTTTGCAGACGAATTTTCTTTTCAGACTCCAGAAGCTGCCTCACGGAAACATGATATTGTGCACCAGCAAGCTGACGGTAGCGACCGAAGCGATCTTCAAGAGTGTCAGTTTGAAATTTTCCCAGCAAGACATGCTTGAACTTCAGTTCTTCTAAACAGTACCGCGACAGCTCAACAAGGGAGTAGCAAGTGAGTCTCAACGCAGAATGTGTTTCCCTTGTCAAGAAGCCATGGCTCATGTTGACGCTGCTCCAAGCATCCAGCCAGTCTACCATGCCACTAAGGAAAACCAGCTGTTGATCCACCGTAGAATTCACTGGATTTTGAAGGGTGTCGTTCAGTCGGCGACCTTTCGAAGGGGTCTTCACGTTGACGATTTTCCACCACGTCGATATGATGTTTATGAAGAGAGCTGTTGAACTGGCACATGTGGTTTCAAGGGCATCGCCACGCGTCTCAAGTGCGTTTGATACAAACGGATTAATGACATTTAACACCAACTTTACATTTTGTCTTTCCATAGGTGTTGTATTCATTGCCTTGGAATTTAGCTTGTAGCCAAGCTTGAGAAGCGATGTCTGCTCCAGTGCATACAGCTGCCGTACAGCTTCAAATGATGCTGCTTTCATTCTGGGCGGCCCGTTGGGCAATATTCCTGACAGGCTCACTTCAGTAAAGTAAAGCATATTCTTTCGTTTTTTTTTATTTATCCAGTTGTTCCTGATGCACTTCAGTATGTGCACAGGGTCTACGACATAAAACAGAGGCCGATTGTTGTCGGCTGGATGAGGATATACAATGCTTACTTACTGTTTCTCTGAGAAAAACGACATCATTTTCCGGTTGAGAGAATTGTTGTCGGTAATTACAGCAATGACCCTAAGGCCCATAGATTCCACTTCTAAAATTACTTTCTTGCAGAACTCATGTAGAATTTCGGCGGTCATTTTAGCAACAGGAAGAATGTGAAGCACATCTTTGTTTGATGACAAGAGCGACTGAAGCATGAAAACATGAGCGGTTGTGGCTGCCTCTTGAGAATTGGCTGCAGATCCAACTATGCTGCCCCCTTTATAATCGAAGTATGGCTTGATATGAATTTCATCAACCATTAGCATCACCGTCTTTTCGTGCGGCTGCATGCACTTCACTCTTTCTCGAATGTAGGAGAAGAAGTTCGCTTCGTTTTGCTCCTTCAGTGGATCGCCTCCATACTTGGAGCAAACGCGGCGCAGGGTTGAAGAATGGGGTAAAGTCAACGTCGACGCTGATCTGGCAAAGTTATAGGCGTGCGGAGATATGGAGTGCAGGATGCTAGAAAACGCTAATGTTTCAGCACTGTAGCGACGAATGGGGGCAGCGAGTGCGAGCGCTATTTGCTCATTTAGCAAACGAAACAAAGCACTGTGTTCTTCGGTCGTGTCACTGTCTTGGGACAGTTCATTCAATAAGGAGCCGATATGCTGCAACACTGACGCTGTTTTCGACGGACTTGCAACTTCAGGCGTCTCAGTCATGTGGTTTTCCAGCTGCTGGAGCAGTGAGGACAACGTCCGGATGTCGCGCACTGCGTCTGGAACTGCGCCTCTGCAAGGTAATGAAACCAGCTTGATCATACCTGCTGAGACTGCAAGTGAGAGATCAGCAAGCACAGTGACGGAAAACCTCACGTGCGGTGAAGGATTATCCTCGATGCGCAGAAACATCACACAACGATCGTTGGCCTTGATGGTCCAGAAATCATTACTGCATACAGCAGAAAGCTTGCCTCTTAAGTGTTCGAAAGAGGTCACAGCATTTCTCTCCTCTTCGCTTCTTTTTGCGCATATAGAGTCCTTAATCGCTTTGCTCAAGGCCTCGTCTTCCATTCGAGCTCGTTTCGAGACAGAAGATTCTCGACGATTGCGATTCGTGCTCAGGTAGAACGGACAGTTCGGAAACACCGATGGTATAGCATCTGACACTAGGCGCACCATCTCGATGTCGACTGTCAATGTCCGTCCCGACACTGCGTCGAAATGTGACAGCTTTGTGATGAAGTCAGCCTCAAGGAAGTGGAGTTCACAGACCTGCGCCAAGCATAACAGTGACTTCATTACTTTCATACGAAACGGGCTAATGGGAACTTTGACACGAGCCTGAGTATTTCTGTTCTATTTTACCGCACTGCCCTACCTGAAGCGCGACAAAACTACCATCACCACTCACGATACTCGCTCCGTTCAACAGTAACAGAGCCAGAACACCAGTAATGCAATAGAGCCGGTAAGACAAACTTCAGCAGTTTCTCACCTTGGAGTGTATGCTTGGTGTGAAATCCTTTCGCGGAATGGCTTTTATCCAAGGCTTCTTCCGAGCTTCATCCTTGGGGAATGCGAAAACGCTCTTTGGGACCATTGTCATAATTGCCGTGGCACCCGGGAACACAACAACGTCCCATGTCGCACTGATCGATGTGTAATCACATACTCACAAATACAACACCAATAAAATAGGACACGTCGGAACGGACGAAGACTCAGAGCAGTGCGATGCAGCACCAAGCCTAACGCAGTCTAACCAGCGAAGCAGGTAGCGATGAAAGGCAAACCTGTCGTGGCTTGTCCGCCGTTCGGGGTAAAAAAGTACGCGGGGTGACCAACACCACCACCTGAGCGACGCGTCCTCGGCCACTGGACAGTCGGACAACTAGCGTGACGTATGCCGTCTGGAGAGAGGGGTATGAACGGGCCTTGTGAATAGTCTAGGTGGCGTTGCCTTATCTCGTGGTGGGGAGAATACTACGTCTTCGCTGGCCTTTGGCTTTCACCGGAACAATTCTTTTGTAGTTATCGGGCGCACAAAGGTTACTGCAATCGTTGCAGTCTCCGTTTGCGAAAAGCGCGCGCTTTTCAGACTCAGCGAAGTAACAACTGAGACGCTTATTCGCATGCATCTGCACTGGTATGTTTCGCACGTCATTTGTGCGTGAGAAGCACGGGGCACGTTTCGATCTGCTTTCTATTCTGTGCGTGACCTTTTAATTTGTTGGTATCGCGTTCATTGCTTCGCCTTTGCGGCAAAGCTGGGGCTTTTTTTTTTCTCAAGTTTTGTGATGCTCCACCTGTTGGTGACTTGGCGACATATGATGGTGAGGCTTGGGGTTCTTATGCCACCAAGTTACTTTACGTGGAGCGCGACAGAGCTTCTAAAAATAAAATTTTAAAGGCTTTAACGAATTCTACTTGGTAAAGAGGCGGACAGCGGAATTCAAACCACCGACCTCCTTGTTAAGAAACGAACACTTAGCCTCTCAGCCACTGTCTTTTTTTTTTCTCTTTATTACCGACTTATGTAAACAAAACGTGTTGGCCAGGCTTTGGCCAACACGAGATTAAAGTTTTTTTTTATACAGATCAATTTTTCGAGCACCGAAATTCCACACTGGTGGCGGAGGGAGCATGTGAAAGACCACTCTTAGTCCCACCACACTTTCCATAAAGTGGTTACGAACAAAACGTACTACTCGGTGTACATTTTCAAATTCCATTTTCGTTTTCCACAAAGCGTGCAGTCTCAGGAGCATAATGGAATCGTATAGAGTTATCTCGGATGTATTTACGGCAAGGAACTTATTCGATATGAGCCAAGAGGCAACGCTTTTTTTTTTCAGAGCGCGCTGTGGCACATCCCACTAGAATACGAGATCCCAGCAATGCAAGTAAACATGTTATATCATTTCAGGTTTTTTACATAAATAGCAATTGGTTGTCTAGTGTATAAAGAAGCCCTCATCGCTTAGCCAGGTTTTCACTGGAAGTGTGTTCGTGTTCAATTTAAAGAAGGTTTTAACTGGTAGAAGTACTGGCATTTCTTTAACTCTTCTTAGAACGTCCTGTCCTGTCCCTTTAAGGTGTGGAAAATGGTACAAAGACACTGTTATCACACTTTCAACCAGATCTATATATTTTTTTTGTGAACAGTGTTGAAATACTCTTGAGTAAGTCGAACAGTCAACATATTATATGAAGCGATTGCCTCTCACAGATACCCTATTACGGGCCCCCTTACGTTTTCGTGA
>WOVY01005737.1:0-15482 GCA_013436015.1 Rhipicephalus annulatus
GGTGGACGATTGGGCCAGTTGGTGATACATGATCTAAGAGTATTACGTGGTAGAATACAGGGACGAGAAAAACACAAGGACCAAGTGCAGACTATCAATTGAAGGTTTAATCATCCTGCATTGCATATATAAATAACAACCAGGAAAAAAGAGAAGGAAGACATGAAGGAAGGAAAGTAGCATTTGGAAAAACGTCAGACTTCATATACATAAAGCATAGGCAGAAATCAGATGAATCACAATGCATTGCCCATCTGCCAAAAATTGAAGCTCCTTATCTAGAAGGGCAACCGATAGTTTACTCACGCAGTTGTCAGGTTCTTCGGCCATTCTCTCTGCTTCAACAGTCCTGGCGTGTGATCATCTTTGTGTGCCTGTACAATACAACTGTATTTTTAAAAAGCGCATGGCAACCACACCTACTGACATGCTGAGCTAAGAAGCCCTCGTTGCCATTGCGAACATTGCGTGCGTGTTCGCACAGGTGCTTGTTGAGGCACCTCCCAGTCTGCCCAATGTAGCATGCACCACATGATAGCGGAATCCTGTATATACATGCGTGACACATTCCTACCTCCTACACGAAGTCCGACGTTTTCTTTCAAATGCTACTTTCCTTCCTGTATATCTTTCTTCTTCTTTTTTTTCCAGGTTGTTATTTATATATGCAATGTGGGATGAATAAACCTTCACTTGATAGTCTGTGCTCGTGCTTTCTTTTCCCGTCCGTGTTTTTTTACCGCATAGTACTCTTAGACCTAGGTGTTGCCTTTCGTTGTATACCAAGAAGTGCAAATGCATGTATCCTTATTAGCAGTATATATAAAAGGTGACCACCATCAAAAGAACATTCTAGCATGCGTAATGAAACAGTACAATGCACAGGAAGCGAAAGATTGGTGGAGAATGTAACTGCAAAGGCGAAAATCGCCAGAAGTATTTGTGCCAGATAAAGCGAGCTTCGTACACGAATTGTATATAGATTGCTCGTGTATGCACTTCTTCATTTGGCATGATGTGTATGCTCACGTATAACGCACTCTGGAATGCTTGCCTCAGGACAGGATATGCGATCGCAGGCTTGCGGGGCACTCAGGGGACCGGGCACCCCCCTTGCCTCCCTTTGAAATTTTCTTTTCACCATAACATAGAGAGCGAAAAAATGCCCATTTTAATAAGGGGCCCCCCTCCTCCCGAAAAAAATTCCTGTGTACGTCCTGCTTGCTTGCACTTGAATTCCAATTGCAGTACGTGGAAATAACTGAAACATCTTTCGCATCGTACCCGCAGTTCATTTTGATGAGCTTCCTACTTTTCCTGAAGCAAGGTTGCATTCAAGGAAGGAATTCGCCAGGTCCTTAATATTTAGAAAACAGCACCTAAGAACAATGAAAGAGGAGGGCCGATGCACGTTCACTTTTGGATGGCTCTCTTTGCACTGCCCACTTATGGCCAGTGCGTCGATGGGGGCGCTGGTGGTGGCATTTTTCGCAGTGCCGCCTGGGCAGAGTCTGGCGTCTATAGCGAATCGCGAGCCCGTCCAGCTTTTTGCGTACAATCCTATGAGATTCATGCACTGAATAAGCGCTGACGAAGGCTATATGCAAGTAAAAGAAGGTGAATTTCAGCTGAAAAGGTCAGACGTTCATCTAACTAACCTACGTGGACACATGTGAACCTCGTGAAGTTGATATGTGTGCTCGCTCCATGGGCTAACATCGAAAGCACAAGCTGCCACATATTTTCATGAAAACTGCATTTGACGGAGACGAATCAAACTTAGTGTGTCATGAAGCAACAAGTTTGTTCACTGAGGCAGGAAACCTGCAAAGCAGTAGTGTTTGTTTCTTGCTAATGCGATAACACTGAGGCTAGCACAGCTGAACCAGCTAGCGTCTGCCTACTGACCATCCTTGAGAGGACGCTTCTTTGGCGGTGCGAGTCTCTCGGCATTGCGAATAAGGAGTGTTGGAGAGAAAAGGAGAAAGAGGGTTTTGCTCTGCCTCGTTTGCACGTGCATTGCCTCTCTTCAACAGGCACAAAAAGGTGCTGCTGTTAGGACCGGCGCCAGGTCTGACAATGGATCGGCGTTCCTTTTGATGTTCCTTTTGAGTCGCCAAACGGGTTTGGCGGCCTGTGTCCGCCATGTATTGTTCCCACCTGGCCGGAGGGTGCGGCGTCCTGCCGCCGCGGCGCCGTGAGCAGTTCGGGAGACCACCGGTGCAGCTTCTTCTTTGGAAGATGACGGCGGCGGCCGGGAATCGTCCCGCTAATTGAACGAGTCGTTCGGCACCCTTTGAAGCTTGTTTACGGCGGCCCTTTCGATGGATGCAGTCATCAACTCCAGACCCCTCGCCCAGCGACACACCTTGACGGGGGAGGAGCCGCGTTCGTGCCACATGGCCGTGCGGTGACCACGCTTCAGTTTTGAACGTTCGCGTGGACCGTGCGTGCTCGTCACCCTCGCGGGTAATGTGTGGTCCGTGATTGGACGGTGCCATCTGTACGCGGTCCCCGATCTAGGGATCTGGGGAGGACAGACCCTTTATAATGAGCCCCCACGGCTCATTCGGTGTGCTTTTTCGAGTGGAGAACTCGCCATGTACGAAGAACGCCACTATATATCTAAACTTTCTTATTGACCTCTCTCTAATGTAAATAAACGTCTGTTCTCTGTTTTCCCATATAAGCATTGCTTCTCGCTATAAGGGACGAGTCCGATGGGAGCCAGCTACCAACGACGAGACCCACAGGACCCAGACCACAACAACTGGTGGCAGCGGTGGGATCGAGCTCATCGACCAGGAGGCAATGCTGAGACCTGCTGTCTGGAGGACCTAGAGTCGGACAAAACTGCTTCGTGGCATCTCTGACAACACGGGAAGGAACGCGTCCGAATTCATGACTGCATAGGGTGAGTGCACTGCTTTTCTTTGCTGAGATATCACCAGGCTTTGCGTAGGATTGTAAACAAAGCAGTGATTTGGTAACGGTTGACGGAAGTATTGATAGTACGTCAAAGTTGTTTAGTTAAAAGAGTTAGCAGCACCAAGGACCGCCATGAATTTGAAGGGACTAAAAAAGCCAGAGTTGTTAGAGTTGGCCCGAGAGCTGGGCCAGGTAATTGCCGAGACGAAAAGAAAGCAGGAGATCATTGACGCCATCGAGAAGATCGGGGCAGATGACGATGAGCTGAGCGAATGCTTGGAGGCTATTACGCAAAGGAAAGAGGAGCAGAGGCTCCGTGAGGAAAAAGAGGAGCAGAGGCTCCGGGAGGAAAAAGAGGAACAGAGACGTCGTGAGGAGAAAGAGGAAAGAGAACGTATCGATCGTATGGAAATGAAACGCCTAGAAATTGAACTAGCAAAGGCTCAATCAATGAACGGAGCTAGCGCAGTGGCACGAGAAAGAGAGCGCCGAATGACAGATTTGATGCCATCCTACGCGGTAGGAGGGGACATGGGTCTTTTTCTGGTGCACTTTGAGCGCACGTGCGAGAGGGAAAATTTTGCTAAAAACACGTGGCCCCAGCGCTTGCTTACGCTGCTGCCGTGTGAAGTAGCTGACATTATAGCCCGTATGGGTAAAGAAGACGCAGACGACTATGACAGAGTCAAAGCGAGTCTGCTCAAAAAGTACAGACTGTCAGCGGAGGCGTTCAGGCGAAAATTTCGTGAGATCGAGAAAGCCAAAGACGAGTCATACCCAGAGTTTGCGTACACCTTAAAGGTAAATCTGGAGGAATGGCTTAGAGAGGAGGGTGCGCTTGGCGACGCGGGAAAAGACTCTGCAGTGTTTTGCGTTGGAACAATTCTTTCGGCGTCTACCTGAAAACATTAGGTACTGGGTTCAGGATAGACAAGGAGTAGATACTATCACGAGAGCGGCAGAGCTCGCAGAGGAGTACGTAAATCGCCGTGCCCTCGAAGGCAAGGATGTCCCTAGGAGGGAGATTAGTAAATATCGGGCCGACAAGCCTCCGCGATGGACAAAGTCGGGTCGGTATATGCCGAAGGAGGGTTTAGACTCCAAAGGAAGCGGTGATGAGAAAAACAAGAGAAAGGAAGAAGCACCCGAGAAAAGGGCGGAAGGGCAACAGAAAAGGCGTTCAAGGCCAAGAAGCCGATAGGTTTGCTATAACTGCCAACAGACGGGGCATATTTCTTTGGGTTGTAAGAACCCGAAAGTTGTGTTAATGTCACTCTGTAGTAATGACGAAAACATGAAATTGCTAGAACCATACATCCGAGACCTAGTCGTGAATGGCCAACCGTGCCGCGTGCTCCGCGATTCGGCCGCCACTATGGATGTAGTGCACCCGTCCTATGTCGAGGAGAGTCAGTTTACAGGAGAATGCGGCGTGGATAAGACAAGCAGTAGAGACAAACAGTGCCTGTCTCCCAGTAGCAAGAGTCCGCATCGAAGGCCCTTTCGGTGTTCTAGACACTGAAGCTGCCGTTTCGGCACATCTCCCAGTGCAATACCCGTATTTGTTCTCAAATAAATCAGAGTACTTGCTGCGACAAAAAGGAATTGGGTTTCAGTGAGGGTATCGTACAGGCCTTAACTCGATCCAAAGCAAGGGAGCTCGCCGCTCAGACAGTTTGTAAAGATCCGGTGGCAGACGAAAACAGCTTCAGCGGCAGAGCCTTCTTTACCTGGCACGAAACTGGACCGCCCTATAATGGAGCCTCAAAACACAATATCTAAAGAAAGATGTAAGAAACCGGATGAATCCGAGGCATCTCGAGAAGTAGAATGCACTATAAAGCTGTTAAATGTAAGTCCTACAGAACTGATAGTGGAACAGGAAAATGACTCCACTCTCCGTAACTTAACGCCAGACGCGAAGGAAGGGGTGGCTAAGCAAAACATTCAGTTCACCAAGAAGGGGGGCGTCTTGTACAGAAAGTACACAAGTCGAAAAGGAGTTCGGTTTAATCAGCTAGTCGTACCGTATCCTTTCCGCGAGGAGCTGCTGCACCTGGTCCACGGAGGTTTGTGGTCAGGGCATCTCGGCATCAAAAAAAACAAAAGAATGTTGTTACGGGAGTTTTACTGGCCCGGCTGCTTTCGGGAGGTGGAGGCATTTGTAAGAAGCTGCGACACGTGCCAACGCGTTGGCAAGCCAGGGGATAAGGCTAAAGCACCTATGAAGCTGGTCCCCATTATCACAGAACCGTTTCGCAGGCTAGTTATAGACACAGTGGGTCCACTTCCTGTAACGCAGTCCGGGTACCGGCACATACTCACAGTGCTCTGCCCGGCCACGAAATTCCCGGAAGCAGTACCGTTAAAGGAGCTCAGCTCGGAGGAGGGTAGTTAAAGCGCTTTTATCTATCTTTGCACGTGTAGGCTTCCCCGCAGAAATTCAGTCCGACCAGGGATCTGTTTTTACAAGTGCACTAACCTCGACATTTCTAGAAAAGTGTGGCGTTAAAATCATCCACAGTTCAGTGTACCACCCTCAGTCAAATGCTGTAGAAAAGGTACATTCAGTCATGAAACGGCTGCTACGCGCCCTTTGTTATGAGCAAAAAGAGGATTGGGAGGCTTGCTTGCCCGCAGCTATGTTCGCGCTTCGGATCGCTCCTCACGAATCAACAGGGTTTTCGCCTGCGGAGCTTGTTTACGGACGTGCTCTTCGCTCCCCACTTCGCATTGTTCGAGAATCTTGGGAGGGCCGGGCGGACGACCCTTCGGTAGTAGCATACGTGCTTGAGCTGTTAGACCGACTTCACGCAGCTCAAGAACTAGCGGAGCAGGAAATGCGCAGAGCTCAAAACAACGCTAAGCGCTATTATGACAAGACAGCCCGGACGCGAAGCTTTCGAGTAGGGGAAAAAGTGATGATACTGAAACCCTCACTGAAGAATAAACTTCAGGTCCAGTGGGAGGGACCTGTTGAGGTAGTTCAGAAATTGTCAGACACAAATTACTTGGTTACTGGACTGGGAAGGCGTAAAACGCAACAGGTGTACCACACTAATCTGCTCAAACCGTACCAGCAGAGGCATGCCGTTGTAAACATGTCGCTCAATCAACCGGAAGAAATGCCTATTGATTTCCCGGAGTTAACAACAGAAAACAAAGACATTGGCGAGACTATTAGTAACCTGGTAGAGCAGGCGGAGTTGGAGCCAGATCAGAAAGCGGAACTGAAGGAACTATTGTTTGACTTTAAAGAAACATTTTCAGACACACCTGGCAGAACCAAAGCCCTAGTTCATGATATTGAGCTGACATCTTCGGAACCAATTCGTTCTAAAGCTTACCGCGTTTCCCCGAGGCAACGGGAAATAATGGCCGCGGAGATAAACCGAATGCTCGAGCTAGGAGTGATCGAGCCAGGAGAGAGTGATTACACCTCGCCTCTGATCTTGGTTGAGGTCCCAGGGAAAGAGCCGCGACCGTGTATTGACTATCGGAGGCTCAACTCGATTACAAAGGACCAAACTTATCCAATTCCGCATATTGAGGAAAGGCTTGAGCAAGTCAGCAGTGCCAATTTCATCTCGACTTTGGATTTAGTCAGGGGATACTGGCAGGTGCCTCTAACTGAAAGGGCTAGTAGGCTTGCGGCGTTTATTTCCCCGATGGGAACATTTCGGCCGAAGGTCCTTAGTTTTGGATTAAAGAATGCCCCTTATTGCTTTTCTGGCCTAATGGACAAAGTGTTACAGGGTATGGAGGACTTTGCCCTCCCGTACCTAGATGATATTGCTATTTTTTCTTCTTCCTGGATAGACCACATGAAACACTTGCGAGCTGTGCTATGTCGTCTGCGTGAGGCCGGCTTAACAGTGAAGGTTGCGAAATGCCAATTGGGGCGCGCTGAGGTAGCTTATCTAGGGCATGTAATAGGCCAAGGCTACCGCCGGCCGTCAGAAGTAAAGCTGGCCGCAATAGACAACTTTCCCCAACCACGAACCAAGAAAGACATTCGGTCGTTTCTTGGATTGGCCGGTTATTATCAAAGGTATATTCCGCGTTACTCTGACATTGCAAGTTCCTTGACAGACGCTCTTAGAAAGACTGAACCCCAGACCGTAAAATGGGATGGGGCCAAGGAACATGCATTTTCTACGCTAAAGAAGGCACTAAAAAGTCAGCCAGTGTTGAGCGCGCCTGACTACTCTAAGCCGTTCATTCTTCAGTGTGACGCCAGCGACCGGGGTATGGGTGTCGTGCTTTGTCAGAGGGGAGAGAACGACCAGGAACACCCTGTACTGTATGCCAGTAGAAAGCTTTCTGTTCGTGAGGAAGCATACAGTGCCTCAGAAAAGGAATGTGCCTGCGTTGTTTGGGCTGTGCAGAAGCTAGCTTGCTACATCGCCGGTTCTAGGTTCACAATAGAGACTGACCACTGTCCCCTCACATGGCTACAGTCCATGTCATCGAAAAACGGCCGTCTTTTGCGCTGGAGCTTAGCTCTTCAACAATACACCTTTGATATCCATTACAAGAAGGGTAAACTCAACAGCAACGCAGATGGTCTGAGTCGTTGTCCCTAGTACCCCGAGGGCTTCAAAACGATTTTCTGCTTTCTATCCTCGATTTGAGGCCCACTAGTTTTCTGTATTTATCCAAACATGTGTCAAGTGTTTTGTTTAATGTCTTCAAAAGTGGCTGATGTGGTGTTGCGACTCGGCGGGGGCCACAGGAATAAAGTTGAGGTAGAAGGAAATGACTTCCACAGGTGAATCTAAGTCTGGTGATTCTGAGTAGGGAATTGCCGTGTGCTTGCTCGTGTGTGGGTGTGCTTTCGGCGCAGTTTTCCGCAGTTCCTCATTGGTGGTGGGCGGAAAAATATGGTGGAGAGGGGTCACCTCATCCCTGCGAGCAACGCCCTCTTGGTCAATGATCATCGGATCCAGTGTTCGGGACAAAATAATAGAGGAAGAGCCGACAAGCTGCAATACAGATCCCGCTGCACAGTACCTGCTGGCCACTGCACCTCGGGATCTTCTTTCCCCGGCGGAGAGGCTGTTAGGACCGGCGCCAGGTCTGACAATGGATCGGCGTTCCTTTTGATGTTCCTTTTGAGTCGCCAAACGGGTTGGCGGCCTGTGTCCGCCATGTATTGTTCCCACCTGGCCGGAGGGTGCGGCGTCCTGCCGCCGCGGCGCCGTGAGCAGTTCGGGAGACCACCGGTGCAGCTTCTTCTTTGGAAGATGACGGCGGCGGCGGCGGCCGGGAATCGTCCCGCTAATTGAACGAGTCGTTCGGCACCCTTTGAAGCTTGTTTACGGCGGCCCTTTCGATGGATGCAGTCATCAACTCCAGACCCCTCGCCCAGCGACACACCTTGACGGGGGAGGAGCCGCGTTCGTGCCACATGGCCGTGCGGTGACCACGCTTCAGTTTTGAACGTTCGCGTGGACCGTTGCGTGCTCGTCACCCTCGCGGGTAATGTGTGGGTCCGTGATTGGACGGTGCCATCTGTACGCGGTCCCCGATCTAGGGATCTGGGGAGGACAGACCCTTTATAATGAGCCCCCACGGCTCATTCGGTGTGCTTTTTCGAGTGGAGAACTCGCCATGTACGAAGAACGCCACTATATATCTAAACTTTCTTATTGACCTCTCTCTAATGTAAATAAACGTCTGTTCTCTGTTTTCCCATATAAGCATTGCTTCTCGCTATAAGGGACGAGTCCGATGGGAGCCAGCTACCAACGACGAGACCCACAGGACCCAGACCACACACTGCCAAACAGGGGACAGGAGGAATGTAAACAAACGTTGTATGATGGGCCTTAACGCAATGCTCAACTTCTGCGTGTCGCCACATAAGTCGAGCAGCCTGTTAAGCATTTGCAGAGTTTCGTGCAGTGAGCACAGGGGAATTGAGGTTGTCCAGTCTCACGATTGGTAGGCAGCCATAATCACCGAAGATCTCACAGCGCTGGTCGTCGTATCCGGAGTAGTGGAGCAGGATGTGCTCGAGTGTTTCATTCTCCAGACACGAGGGGCTACCGGCAAGCACTGTACGGCTGCAGCCGATGCGGAAACAAAGGACTGCGCACGTCTGTCGAGCCCAGCTCTCATTAAAAGCAGCTGTGGGTTCCCAGATGGCACACGTGCGTCTGCATGGACAGGCCAAAAGATAAGTAAAGGTGCGCATGCGTGAACATGAACAGTGCAAGCGGCCACCCACTCACTGCTCTTGAGTGCGAGTGTGAGCCAATGCTGAAAGATAAGATATTGAGCCGCTGCGCGATAGTAGAGCATAGAAATTTTCCAAGCATACACATAGAGAAGTTACTGTGTTGGTGAGCCGGCTCTTTTTTAATTTTTTTGTCGTGGCAAACTGATGAGGTTTGTCTATGAGCATTGTTAAGTAGACGTCTATGGTATTCAAGTTTCTAAATGCGGAGCATTTCTTAGCAAACTTCAGTGACTTTAAGCGTATCTATCTATCTGTCTGTCTGTCCGTCTGTCCGTCCGTTCGTCCGTCCGTCCGTCTGCAACTTTTAGCTCTCTTGGTCGTTTCGTTGATGGTATCGGTGCCAAACTTGATATGGCATAACATGATTGTATGAAGAGCATATTTGACTAGTCATAACATGAAAATCGTGACGTGTATGTCATGAATGTCTTGATTTACCTTTCATGGTCCTGCAGCTCTTCCGATGGTTTTGTTTGTTCACATGGCATGTTGTAAAACTGGCATGGTGTGGCATGATTGCATGGCTAACACAAGCAACAGACTCTAACATGAAAATTATTACATGCGTGTCATGTAACAACATGACCACATGTCACGCCCATGATGCGCTCACGGCCATTTCGCTAGCGTAACATATACCACATTTGGTATTACAGTACGTTAATGGATGACGAAGGTATGTGACTGGTGCGAACATGATAATCATGAGATGCGTGTTATGTTACATCACGACTACATGCCGCGCTCATGATGTGCTGCTGACTGCCGTTTCGCCAGCTTCACGTGTACCAAAATCAGTATTACGCGACTCGAATGTGGGACATAGGTAAATGACACATCCAAACATGATGATCAGGACATGCGTGTCATGTAAGAACATCACTACATGCCAGACTGATGATGCCCTCGCGGCCGTTTCGCTAGCTTCACATATGCGAATTCGGTATTACGTGACACCAATGATGATGAAGGTATGTGACTGGTACAAACATGATAATCATGAGATGCGTGCCATGTGAGAACATGATACATGCCATAGCCAAGGCGCCAATACATTTTGACGTTGATGCAGTGCGCGTACTTGCTGGCATTTATTTCATCGAGCCGCGCTGGCGTTGCCACGCCAGGCGCCTTTCATGTACTCGCAGGCGCGCTTTCATATGCTCGCGCGCCTACTCATATACTCGCAGGCGCGCGCTGCGCTGCGTTGCTTTAACGCATGCGCCTTTCATCGCACCCGGCGTCCCACCGCCACGAAAAGAGGGAGACACAAGGTTGTCTGGGTAACGCCTCGGCACGAAATGCAGCATGTCGCGTTTTGCGCCGATTTCTGTAGGGTCGCGCCGACTGACACTGGTCACGCCTAGCTCAGACTATAGAGTGCTTGTGTTTTTGCAAACGTAGCGTCGCTGTGCCCAGCGTGCGCGCACGTCCATGTTACGTTGGAGTATCTTGGGCCCTTCATGATGCACTCGCGGCCGTTTCCCTAGCTACACATATACTAATTTAGTATCACGTGACGTCAATAGATGACGAAAGTAAACGACACAATCAAACATAATAATCATGACACGAAAGTCACGTATGGCATCATTTACTTCTGCCTGGTAACGTTGTGCTGATTTTGTGACATATCAGCATTTCTCATTCGTGCTTCGCATATCATCGATTCCCACTGTACGTGGGATCTGTCAATTTTTTTTGTGGTGGTGCCTATTGGAAACGTCCATTTTTGGAGATGGTTGTGAGCTAGCTGAACTAGCTCACAGAATTTGTAGATAGGCGCTCCTGTAACTGTCGACTGCATTCCACTCGCGCCCGGCCAGCGTGTCCTCCTCTTAGGTGACGGTGAATGCGACACACTAGGCAACAAGATGCTGTACTCTACAGTTGCCAAAGCGATATTCTCAAGGCTGTTGTCTTCCTGTAGTGATTTCTCACGATCGGGGATTGCGAGTTTTCAAATTAGAGCCAACCACTGGCATGCGTACGCACGCGCCTGCATGTCAAAAGTGTCTAGTCACACTGGGTGAAGTAACGGCGTGCAACCACTGGCACGTGTCCAAGGCTGATGCAGTGGTTGCTTAATTTTTTGGTTTAAAATTGTCCAAGTTCAGCACAGAACGGCACCTTCTCAGTAGAAGCGAGTTGGTATGTTTTTGAAGATATGAGAGCACATTAAATATTGATTGTGTTATACCTGCCACAGTTCTCCAACTATTTAAGAAGTAATTGACATCCCAATCACCAAAGTAATACCAGAGTCTTTTAATACCGTTCTGGTCCCGAAACTTCTCCGTCACCTCTATGGGAGAGCTTGATATGCTGCCAAGAGCGACCGCTACGCGGCCCAAGCTGGGATAGGAGGGCCACCGCTCCATTGCGCCCGGCCATTGCCCGGTGGAACGCATTGGCAGTGGCGGCAGCTTGAAGGCGTTGTGTAAAGGCAGCTCGCGGTATTTTTTCGAACAAAGTTTCTGAATCAGCGTCATGAGAACTTCAAGGGCCAGTTTTTCCGCGTTCAAGGTCGGCGGCATGAAAATTCGAAGGAGCAAAGACGTCGCTCTTCTGGAAAAGACGTCGCTCTTCTGTTTCCCCAGTAGCGCCGTACTTCGGGAGCAATGTAGATTACATGTCTTCACGCGAGAAAAAAAACAAAGCCTCGTGTGCAACCAAGCGTAGTTCATGCCCGGCAAGTGGGGGGGCAGAAGCTGTAGCGTTAAGCATAATGGCTGTGTATGTTATCGGGCTGCAGCGTGCGCTGCTTCGTTCCCGCCATTCCTTGATGCCCCAGGATTAAGGTGACGTAGGACAGAAAGCAGGACGTGAGGGGAGAGAAAGCAGAAAACTTGACTGGGTCCCTCACCCCTCCCCTTACAAAGGCACTGAGTGTGTAACATTACTGCACACAGCCATAATAGTTTCTAGTGCTTCTCTTCTCCAAGGTGTTGTTTCTCTGTGTATTTTCTGTAAACAAAACATGTTTTCAAACTTGCTCCTCAATAAATGCACCTGATGGGAAGCTTACATTCATAGGTACACACCTAAATACTAAGCGGCATATCATTAGTAAACAAATATCAGATTCATTGCATGCTTTAAATCGTAACCCTGCCCCCTCTCCCCCAAGCACAAAGAACTATGGTATAGTACCTAGCTAGTGTGGCAAAGGTCGCCGAGCAGCTAGCACTGGCATCGAAAGGAACTTCCAGATTAGGCTGCTGTACTTCCTTGCCGAAGAAATCGTGGGTTGTTGGCCGGTACTTAATGCTGCTCTAAGCAGTAAACATAAGGAAACGTCAAGAGACAGGTGTCTCGAATTAATTGCGTGTAAAAAAGGGGTCACTCATATGTTAGACATGTGAAACTCGTGCCTGTTCAAGAGGCACCCTTAATAACGAAGCGAGCGGTCGCAAAAGCGCTGAGCTGCAATAACCGTGACATCAAAAGTACCCGCATCAAGAAAGTGATTGGTGCTCACAAACGTGTGTCCAGAACAACTGCGCATTTCCTTCTTTTTGCTTCTTTATCATTTCCCTTGAACCTAGCATGTGTTAGGCGTTTTTGTGTAAATTCCACTGAGTATGCTGTTCCTTAACCAGCATTTTGTTTGCCTTACTGTATGCTGTATATATCGTGCTTCTTGTTTTACGCTACAAATGTTAGTGTATGTTTAACTCACTTGTTTTGCTTTGATTTTTTTTGCCTGTACTGAAAATCATTGTACTGCCCAACTGCCACGCTCTCGAATGAGAGTAGCAGTATTGAAAATAAATAAATAAATAAATAAATAAATTTGGGTGCAGACTCAATTTAAAGGTCTAGAATAAAACATCTAACTCGACCATTCCTTTTATTCGATTACTTGGATAGCAGCACGCGAGAGACGAGCCGGATATAAACCAATGGCGATTGCCCCTGTCTTACCTAGTCATGTTTAATTCCATTCACCTTTCTCACCATAATTGCGGCACTGCCAGAATAGAAAGCTTTAAAACCCCATAAACAGAATCGCCCTTTGGCCAGGCGCGAACACGTTGTCAACCACATCCAGAAGTAGCTGCTCGCATCGGGAGCACGGAGCATGAGCATTGTCTTTAAACACTGGCGAGCAACGATGTACCGCTTCGAGGCATCGTAAGTACGCAAATAATTGGGCTATGAGGCAATTCTTAACACAATGCGTTATCGGGTGGTGTTATAACACTTTAAAACGTGCTGCTATTTGTAAGGTTGGTCCGCACTCCCAAGCAAACGACGCGTGCGTTCTTAAGTAAACAGCTTCATTCGTCGTCCGACACTGGATCACGTTTATACTGATCTAATGGTATTGCTGCGTTCAGTGACATTTAATAAAAGGTAACAGGAAGAATACCACGCACATAATCACGTCGAAAACGTCGGCAATAGTGCGCATATAACCCCAGCACTGGCTGCGGCTTGTGGCCCCCTTACGATGGTGGCGCCGCTAGCGGAAGATTTTGTCCCTATATCAACCTTTGGGCGGAGTTTCGTTACCAGAAAGCATTGAAGAACTCTGGTAATACTGTGGTGTGCACAAAAAAATTCAACACATTTGGCCGTGCGGTGTTCTCCGCGAATGAAAGTTTGCGTCAAGAACACTGTAACATCTATGCATCATGAGACCACAGTCAACGATGTTTGCGGGGTCGCCAGTGCTGGCGCCGATCGCCTTGTTGACGGCCTCGCTAATAGAGCCGAACAGGAATATAATCGTCCTGTTCATGAAAAATGGTTTCAAGTTCTGTAGCTGCTAAAAAGAAGCTTCCATCGGTGTACTTGCATTGCATCCTAATTGGCACCAACTTTAGTTAATGACGAGGGGTAAAAAAATGGGAAATAAAAGTTTCTCCACAGTCCGAACAATCTGCCCGAAAAATTCAGCACATAGGAATTAGTACTCGTTACAATTGCAAAAAGACAGTTTATCTAGATGCTTGAAAGAGGCTGTCCACTGCTCGGAAAAATATTTGATAATGGCGCTAGCTAAAAGATTGTTCATCACATAGACAGCAACGAGCTTGGTTTCGTGCCAGAAAAAAGGAATTATAAGTTTAACTTCATATTGAATAGATAAAAAGTGATCACTAGCGTCTCCCCAACAGCGAATGTGGTCAATTTTGACAATCGATTTCGACAAGAAATTCTCGCAGGTAAACTTATTTTGCTTAAAAGTAAACACGTATAACTTGAAATTATATTTTATGCACATGAGGCATTTTCGGTTGCGCCAGAGTCTAATGATTGCTTTTTTTTTTTCTCCACGTGTCAAAATAGGCGCCGATAGCTGCTGACGGCCGTGTGTTCGCTTGCCTGCATGCCTGGTGGAGAAACACCAGAAAAACGGTGGAGAAACATGAGCAGAGCGACCACACACCGCTCATGAAAACAACGAAAAAGTGTATGCTGCCTAAAATGACCACTAAGGTATTTGTTTCATTAATAAACAAAACTTGATGATGCCTGTAAAAACCACACGTGGTTTCAGTTTTCGACCTTCACCGGCACCGACTAATGTTGTGGGCAATCATCCCACCGATGGAAAGAGACTGAATGTGGACAAAAAAATTTCGTAATTAATATTTTACACACTTTCCAGAGAAACTGCTGAAAGGTTACACTTAACATGGTACGCTTTTTATTGCGACACCAAACAGAGGGCAATGAAGGGTGGTAGACAGTTCTTTTAAGTCTCGTAAATGAACCACTCGAGACATTCGAATCCTAAAAAATGTATACATATGAACTCTTTTTTTACTAGCATGGAAACAAGATACAAGCATTACTAGAAACTTCAACTTATGGTCCCTCTAGTACCAAAATACAGGTAAAATATAGCACTGCAAATTGGGCTAGACTTTTTTGTTTTGTCATAATTGAACATGCCCCATTCAGCACAATTAAAGTGCACAATAATCAAACATTCTTTTCTCAAACTTTACGCACTTCTAGGTAGTGCACACTGCACACGACATCTTGCTTAATGTTTTCATGCATTGTGATGTTTTAAGAAAGTAATTCGATTAAAAAGAATTAGATTTTAAGAAAGTAACAGCGATTGACCTATTATACAGCATTCATGTATTGTAAGTAAGAGTGTTCAAAAAAATTTTTCTCTAAAATAAAGTAAGGAGTATGATGGTGCCTGAACAGCACGTAATGTTGCTAGGAATGGCTCAAAAAGCGTATTTTCGAGCAGTACGTACAGTCCTTCCTGTTTTAAAAGCATTCATAGCAAGAATAATTTTCTGAAAGATACAATGAGCAAAAACGAAGTAGCGTCAATTTT